>JBBDGP010003096.1:762500-785000 GCA_037952835.1 Lithobates septentrionalis | reverse complement strand
GCTTTAATTTCAATAGCTGTGTGTTCCCCTCTGCGCGCCGTCACATACAGCCCCTCCCCCCTGTCCGGGCACTTTGATAGACAGATCACCCGTCCCATTGGAGGGGCTGTATGTGACGGAGCGCTGAGGGGAACACACAGCTATTGAAATGAAAGCTGTGATGTTCCCGGTGCTGTAATCAAACAGGTGGCGGCTCTCCTCTCTTCTACGATATAGGAAGCCCCCCTGATAGGCGGCACCAGGGGCGGGGCCCCACCCAGGCCCCGCCCCATTCAGTATCGGCAAAAATTCTCTTTCGGCTTTTTTTCATAAAATGTTTTATTTGACTTTTTAATTAATATTATGAATTTAAATGAATATGAGTTTAGTTTCGGCCATTATTAGCACCTTTTCAGCTGATAGGCTGCTTTCACAATGAGCAGTTCTTGAAGCGCTTTTGTGGTAAAAAAAAAAGCGCAAGAAAAGCTCAAGAAAAATGCATCTCTTTAAATCCTATGTATGTCTTCACACTGGTCCATTGCGCTTCTGTTGCAGTGTTAAAAATCTTGCTTGCCGCATATTTTGGTTAGTTAAAAAAACCACAACAAACCCCCCCCCCCATTGCAATGCATTGAAATCGCGGCAAAGATGCATCAAAAACGCCCCCATGTTGCATTTTTTATGCAGTTTTTGAGTCACATGACGTATGAAAAACGCCCCGTAAATGCGGCAAAATCTCCCTAAAAAAAATTAAAGTGAATATGGTGCAATAACACAAGAACAATAAGGCTATATTCACATCTGTGCGTTTCCTTGCATTTCAGAAATGTGCTGCACCAAAAATCGCAGTAAAAACGCACCAAGCCTTACTCAAAAGAAAAAGTTCTGAAGCTTCTTTGGGGCAATTGCTGTGTGTAGGGCAACCCAATTCAGGTTGATGGGCTGCCCTATGTGTGATGAGTGAAATTGCTCCAACCCCCCCCCCCCCCCCCCACTAGCTAAAAAACGCATGTGGGAACAGCTAAGTGTTTCTGTCCACTCCCTCCTATGCACTTGTATAAAGATGGCCATACACTATGCAATCTGATTGTGTATTTAGTGAGAAGGGTGATCACTGATTAATTGTATTTCATTTAAAAAACGTGCACCTGGGAATGGGTGGGTGGATGATGCAGGGTGTGTGCTAATGAGGTCAGCTGGTCAACTCCTTCCTGTGTCATGACCTACAGTCTAATCAGGAAGAAGACATTACTAATGGAAATGTCTGGAAACGTGGATTTAGACAAGAAAAGTAAGTGACTGTAGATTTAATGGAAAGCTTTGATATTTTTGCAAAAAAAGTACATGAATGCTATATTGGTCCATAGGGGAGCTGGAATTTAGAAGAAAAAAAAAGTGTACAAAAGTGAACTTGCCCTTTAAACACACGGTTGGTTGGAAGATGATTTGTAAACATCTGTTCTCACAATCTGCTTTTCACATTTTGCACTCCAAAAAAACAAGGACTGCACAATTTAAGAGGCGGCTACTGAACCTGTCGCCAAAAGAATACAATATAATATGTGCAATATATTACATTCAGGAAAGGACGTTGTCTCGTAATAGAAACATGCTGTTGTGATGGATACAGTTGTATGAGATATGAGATCATTCGCCACAGATGTTCTCCGCTGTGATGGAAATGAACTGAAGAAACACCTAATGCTACTTGGAAATGAGTTTGTTTGCAGGAGGAAGATTCCAGGTAGTAATTAATATTAATTAGCTGGAGGCTTATTACAATGGCTTGAAAATTAATTTCCTTCCAAGTAAGAGACATGCAGGTAGAACGAAAGCTCCCTGTGCTGCTGGGCTCTCTGATGAGAACGAGGCTTAAATTGGTTGTAAACTCTTACAGACCACTATGACCTACATGTAAGCCCAGATTAAGGCTTACCTGTAGGTCCAAGAAATATCTCCTAAACCTACACGGTTTAGGAGATATTTGCAAAAAGACTGGCACCGCTCCGTAGACAGCGGCGCGCAGGCGCACTGAGCATGCCGCTGCTAACGGCGATATGCCGTTAGTGGCGGCTCCCATGCACATGCGCGGGAGTAACGTCATCGCGGCTCCGGCCAATCACAGCGCTGGAGCCACGATACCCGGAAAGAAGATGGACGCTCCGTAGCAGAGGGGACAGCTGTGACATCGCAGGCTCCTGTGTCAGGTAAGTGACACATAATGGGCTACTCTGCGATGCAGAGTAGCCCATTATGCTTTACCTTTGCAGGGAAACAAAGGAAGTAAACCCATCAGGGTTTACTTCCTCTTTAAACCTAGTACACACCATTAAGCCTATGACACACGAGCCTGGCGACACTGGCTGTTTCAATAAAAAATGGCCGACATGCAGCCCGTGTGTATGGCAGCCGGTCCAACACAAGCTGGCTGTTCGGCTGGGGGGCATCCCCCTATCAGAACACAACAGTTCAGCGGGGGAGATCACTGTACTAACATTGGATTGTTAGTACAGCGGCTCTGACCGGAGCTGTCAGTTTTGTTATTTGTTCAACCCAGGCTTTCGTTTTTTTTTTTCCCGCTTGAGCCTCCCGCAACACTCCTGTCAGCACTCGCAGCCATTGGCTGAGAGTGCTGACCGGGAGCCGATCAGTTGCTGGTTTTCCAGCAAGCACGTCTGACAGAAGACCGGCTGCCATACACAGGGGCTGAATGTTGGCCGTTTTCTATTGAACCTGCTGATGTCGCCCAACATTTGGCCCGTGTGTACTAGGCTTTAGAGACTGTCGAGAGACAGAGGTAATCTCTGGTTATGCAGACATGTAGGTGTCTTGGATGTGTTATAGATAGACCACTCCCATCCTAATTTTGATCAGTGATTCCAAATTAATAATAATTATTGCAGTAGGGAACAGACAGAAAAAGATACACCCAGCACCTAGGAACCTGTCCTGTTAAACCCGCTGTATGGTCTTGTCCACTGTGCTGCAGCTTAGTTTCAGGGTCTTGGCAATCTTCTTATAGCCTAGGCCATCTTTATGTAGAGCAACAATTCTTTTTTTCAGATCCTCAGAGAGTTCTTTGCCATGAGGTGCCATGTTGAACTTCCAGTGACCAGTATGAGAGAGTGAGAGCGATAACACCAAATTTAACACACCTGCTCCCCATTCACACCTGAGACCTTGTAACACTAACGAGTCACATGACATTGGGGAGAGAAAATGGCAAATTAGGCCCAATTTGGACATTTTCACTTAGGGGTGTACTCACTTTTGTTGCCAGCGGTTTAGACATTATTGGCTGTGTGTTGAGTTATTTTGAGGGGACAGCAAATGTACACTGTTATACAAGCTGTACACTCACTACTTTATATTGTAGCAAAGTGTCATTTCTTCAGTGTTTTCAAATATTTACAAAAATGTGAGGGGTGTACTCACTTTTGTGAGATACTGTGTGTGTGTGTATGTATGTATGTATGTATGTATGTATGTATATATGTATGTGTGTGTGTGTATATATATATATATATATATATATATATATATATATATATATATATATATATATATATATATATATATATATATATATATATATATATATATACACACACATACAGAGTCTATAATTTCACATAGGTTTAACTTCTAGCCAAACCAATTAAAGTGGTTGTAAAGGGTCAAGGTATTTTGCCTTCATGCATTCTATGCATGAAAGTGAAAAACCTTCTTTGTGTAGCAGCCCCCCTAATACTTATCTCAGCCCCATTGCGATCCAGTAATGTGCACGAGACCCTTGGCTCTCTGGGGACTCTCCCTTCTCATTGGCTGGGACAGCAGCAGGGGCCATCGGCTCCCACTGCTGTCAATCACAACCAGTGAGCCAATGAGAAGAAGGGGCCAGGCTGAGCTGCAGCTATACAGTATGTCTGAATGGACATGCAGAGCAGTGGCTCTGCTTGGGTGCTCCTACAGCAAGCTGTTTGATCTGGGGGCACTTGGCAGGAGGGAGGGGCCAGGAGCACCGGCGGGGGGGTTCCGAGAAGAGGAGGATTGGGACTGCTCTGTGCAAAACCAACTGCACGGAGCAGGTAAGTATGACGTGTTTGTTATATTTTTGAATAGGATAAAACTTTCCTTTTAATATAACTTTAACACATACAGTATATTGCCAGCAAGAAAGGTAAGCTTTTCCCTTTTATGTTTAAGAGTCTGGTATGCCCATCACTTATTTTGCATGGCATATTCAATGATGAGATGAGAGTGAGACCATAGCAATTCAAACAACTTGGAAAGGAAGGATTTTGCAATGCTAGTAGCCTAGTACAAATGCTGCAACGCCAATCTTGGTACACTCTGCACTCGGCCGTAGTAAGCCTACAGTCAGAAGGCAGCAGCTGACATCTTGTTACACCCAGCCCATATAGTTAGTGCACTATATGAGCTGGGTGTATCAAGATGTCCGCTGCAGGCTTACTGCGGTCGAGTGTAGGGTGTACCAAGATGGGCGTCACGGTGGTCCACCTTTGATGGAGACATGGACAGTCACTTCCGTTACTGAATGCGACGACCTCGGTCGCCGATTCTGACGGAACTGCAGCTGCGCCCCGCACCCCTGCCCTGGCCAGCTTACCTTCCGCTGCTGCCAGCCTGTTGAGGATTCGCTTTCCGCTCCGGCCTCTCCGCTCACTGACTTCCGGGAGCGAACGACGCCACTCTTCATCCCCAGGTATTGGAATAGGCACCGGGAGCATTTACACAAGTACTCATGCAAATGATCGGTATCGGTGCAATCCTAGCTTAGACCCCATGCATCGGGTTAGCCTGCATCACTCACCAGCAGAATCTGCTCATGTATTTATCTTGCTGGTTTCTGTGTGCGCCTTTCCACTGCTATAGCCACTCGCCCCTGATCATGACACCCCCTATTGACTCCTAATGACACCGTGAAGAGTCCTGTGTTGTTAAAATTGTGAACAAAGGATATATTGCAACTCTTATGCCCTGTACACACGGTCGGATTTTCCGATGGAAAATGTGTGATAGGACCTTGTTGTCGGAAATTCTGACCGTGTGTAGGCTCCATCACACATTTTCCATAGGAATTTCCGACACACAAAGTTTGAGAGCAGGATATAAAATTTTCCAACAACAAAATCTGTTGTCGGAAATTCCGATCGTGTGTACACAAATCCGACGCACAAAGTGCCACGCATGCTTAGAATAAATTAAGAGACGAAAACTATTGGCTACTGCCCCGTTTATAGTCCCGATGTACGTGTTTTACGTCACCGCGTTCAGAATGATCGGATTTTCCGGCAACTTTGTGTGACCGTGTGTATGCAAGACAAGTTTGAGCCAACATCCGTCGGAAAAAATCCTAGGATTTTGTTGTCGGAATGTCAGATCAATGTCCGACCGTGTGTACGGGGCATTACAGTGGAACTTTAGTTAGAAAATTAAGTCACTTCACTTAAATCACTTCAGGCTGGCAGGTATAGCCTTGTAAAACATTAAAAATAAGTATCTATACTGTTTAAAATGCAGCAATACATGGTCTCACCCTGCTCTGCACATGCTCAGTCACTTTTTTATTTTTTTTTTAATCGCTGTACCGAATTTGATTTACTTCTGTTCAGAGGCTCTGGGCTTCAGCAAAATGGCAGTCTCCGGCAAGAAGAAACCGGATCAATACCGGAGGAAATTTACAGTGCACACAAATTTTCGTAGCATAATTATTAATGTGGAATTGTTAACCATATGGCGACCGCCGCACGCCGATTTATGCCGTCAGAATGGCACGGGCAGGCAAAAGGGCGTACCCGTATGTCCCTTTGAAATTCCCGCCTAACCAGCGGCCCGCGATTGCAGTGAGGAGCGGCAGAACGGGGAGATGCCTATGTAAAAAAGGCATTTCCCTGTTCTGCCTAGCAACATAACAGGGATCTACTGCTCCTTGTCATCGGGAGCAGTGATCTGTCATGTTGTAGTGAGCCCCCCCCCCCCCCCCCACAGTCAGAACACACTGAGGGAACACACTTAACCCCTTGATCGCCCCCTAGTGTTTAACCCCTTCCCTGCCAGTGACATTTATACAGTAATCAGTGGCTATTTTTAATCGCTGTGTAAATGTCAATGGTCCCAAAATAGTGTCAAAAGTGTCCGATCTGTCTGCCGAAATGTGACCGTCACAATAAAAATCGCAGATCGCTGCCATTACTAGTAAAATAAAAATGTAATCATAAAAATGCCATAAATCTTTCCCCTATTTTGTAGACACTATAACTTTTCCGCAAAACTATCAATATACACTTATTGTGATTTTTTTTACCAAAAATATGTAGAAGAATACCCACTTCCCTACCCAGCCATAGACATATGACGTCCTGGGATGGGATCTCCCATCCTGGGTGGACGTCATATGACGTCCTGGGATTCCCGGCCGTCTAGGGGGTGCGCGTGCGCCCGCTGCATTGCTCGGGACCCGGTGCGTGTGCTCGGCGGCCGCAATGTCCGCCGGGCACACGCGATTGCCCGTTAACCAGGCCGGACCGTGGATCTGTGTGTGTAAACACACAGATCCACAGCCTGTCAGGTGAGAGGAGAGCGATCTGTGTTCCCAGAACGGAGGAACACTGATCGGTCTCCTCCCCTTGTGCGTCCCCTCCCCCTACAGTTAAAATCATTCCCTAGGAAACATATTAACCCCTCCCCGCCCCCTAGTGGTTAACCCCTTCACTGCCTGTCACATTTACACAGTAATCAATGCAATTTTATAGCATCGATCACTGTATAAATGTGAATGGTCCCAAAAATGTGTCAAAAGTGTCTGATGTGTCCGCCATAATGTCGCAGTCACGAAAAAAAATTGCGATCGCCGCTAAAGAAATAAGTACATTTTTTTTTTTTTAAAATGACATAAATCTATCCTGTATTTTGTAGACGCTATAACTTTTGCGCAAACCAATCAATATACGCTTATTGCGATTTTTTTTTTTTTTTTTTACCAAAAATATGTAGAAGAATACGTATTGGCCGAAACTGAGGAAAAAATTTGTTTTTTTAAAAAAAAATTGGGATATTTATTATAGCAAAAAGTAAAAAATATTGTGTTTTTTTCAAAATTGTCGCTCTTCTTTTGTTTATAGCGCAAAAAATAAAAACCGCAGAGGCGATCAAATACCACCAAAAGAAAGCTCTATTTGTGGGGAAAAAAGGACGTCAATTTTTTTTGGGTACAACGTCGCACGACCGCGCAATTGTCGTTTAAAGTGCAACATCGCTGAAAACTAAAAATTGGCCTGGGAAGGAAGGGGGTGAAAATGCCCTGTATTGAACCGGATACATATCGGCCTAAACTGTGGAAAAAATGTGTTTTTTTTTAAATATTTTGGGCGGATATTTATTATAGCAAAAAGTTAAAAATATTGCTTTTATTTTTTTCAAAATTGTCGCTCTTTTTATGCTTATAGCGCAAAAAATAAAAACTGCAGAGGTGATCAAATACCACCAAAGAAAGCTCTTTTTGTGGGGAAAATTTTATTTGGGTACAACATCGCATGACCGCGCAATTGTCAGCTAATACAACGCAGTGCCGTATCGCAAACAAATGCTCTGGTCAGGAAGGGGGTAAATCCTTCCGGGGCTGAAGTGGTTAAGGAATAGGACCACTTTTTTTGGATTTGTAAAGAGAATCGTGTTTAATTTCTCTCCTCTCTGGACATCCCTGTTATTAAGAGCATTATCCTGATGCTAGAACCGGGAAGTGGTATAGAGTGTGGTTGTTTATTTTCGAGTGGACACAGAATAGTGGTGTAGACTAGTCTGATTGTCATGCGGTCCTTGTAGATGAAGGACGTGGGCCACAATGTTGCTGCCCACTGTGATGGCCTTGAACTTTTGGGATATTCTTTCCCTGGTTTGGGACATGAAAAGCTCAAGGTAGACAGCTCAGGAGGCCACTGTTTGGTCCTGGAGTTTGAGCTCCCCCACGGATCAGAAGAAAAAGTTCAGGGAAACCATTTCAGCATACCTCCCAACTTTCTGAGATGGGAATGAGGGACACCTATATTGCAATTGTATGTATGCATAGGACACACCCCTTGCTATGCCCTCCTCCCCTTAAAGGAGGATTATACAAAAAAAAATGATTGGTTAAACCTACAAGGATTTTTTTTTTTTTTTTTTTTACCACTACTATTCCTTTATATTGACTTTTGGAATTTACAGATGCAGCAATGCAGAAATTGGATGATGGGTTTAGCATTCTAAAACACGCTTGGATAGATAAATAGTGCATTTTATATACAACTACCCTGTTTCCCCGAAAATAAGACCTAGCGTGATTGTCGGTGATGGCTGCAATATAAGCCCTACCCCCCAAATAAGCCCTACTTAAAGTCCTTGTAGGTCTTCTTTTCAGGGTAGGGCTTATTTTTCGGGGTAACAGGGTAGGGCTTATTTGGGGGGTAGGGTTAAATTGCAGCCATCACTGACAATCATGCTAGGTCTTATTTTCGGGATAACAGGGTATATAGATCAGACCAAAAATGAGGGATGAAGGAGAAGGAAACAGGGACAGAGGGACTTTGCTCAAAATGAGGGACAGTCCCCAAAATCGGGGACAGCTGGGAACTATGAATTCAGAGAAACCTTTTCAAACAGCACTGAGCTGAATCAGAGTGCAGGTGCACCAAAAATATCTATTCTGCAGAATATAGTTCACATGTAAAAACGCTTCTCTGTCAATAGTTGGTTAATCTGAATAGCTGTTTAGTAAACCAGTAAAGAGGGTCTTTAGATTTCCTACCCCTTCTATGTTACAGAGCGTAAAAAAAACAAAAAACAAATGTTGTAGGTATAACGTGCAGGCACCTGACCTAGAGGTCCCTCTACATACCTGCAGCAGCCTCCTACATCCTTCTGCTGGTCTGCTGTGCTTCCATACCTATTACTTCTTCTTGGCCAGTGAGGCTGCCATTATAATGATGGGTCATTAGGAATGTGTGGGGGGAGGCTTAAAGTGTTGCTAAAAGCACAACAGTAAAATCAGTCTGAATATGCAGTAAAGCATGCTTGTTATACTTATTGTGGAACCTAAGGGGTTCACATTGTGTAAAACGGATGTTTGATCCTGTCTTCTCTGATCCTCCCCTTCTTTTTACTTTCCCCAATTCATCTGCTGATAGTTCAAAGCCTTGAAGGCACTCTACACATGCTCAGTTTGATGTGTATTGCTAGAGAGTTTTTTTTTTTTTGGGGTTTGTGTATGTGATCGGCACAGGACCAATCAGCACTGTCCAGACAGAGGGTCGTGGGTCCTTTAGCCTCATGGGAAAGTCAGAGGAGAATGAAAACTCCTCCCACAAGCTTTAACCAGACACTGATAGAAGACATAAGACTGCTATACAGTATACTGCTGATGAGAAAAGGTATTTAGCAGTTTATATTTACTAAAATAATTACATGTCCATGTTCTGTGTACTGTGGGAGACCAGATATAGTGCATGCACGGTCCTGGGTTTAGTAACACTTTAACTGCAAGTCCTGGCACTACCCAGTGTGTCAGTCTTGCGCCCATCATTTGATCAGGATAGGATCTCTTAAATACTTTTAATGCCGCATACACACGATCGGACTTCTCGTCAGAAAAAGATATGACGGCTTTTCCGACAGGATTCCGCTCAAGCTTGCCTTGCATACACGCGGTCACGCAAAAGTTCGCTGAACTTACGACCGTCAAGAACGCGGTGACGTACAACACTACGACGAGCCGAGAAAAATGAAGTTCAATGCTTCCGAGCACGCGTCGAATTGTTTCCAAGCATGCGTAGAAATTTTGCGCGTCGGAAATGCCACAGACGATCGCATTTTCGGATAGGAACTTTTTCCCGGCGGAAAAATTGAGAATCTGCTCAGTCTTTTGCTGGCTGGAATTCGGCCAGCAAAAGTCCGATGGAGCATACGCACGGTCGCATTTTCCGACGAAAAACTCTCATCGGTCTTTTGCTGGCCGCTATTCCTATTGTGTGTACGCGGCATTATAGACTCTTTTGGAAGGTGGATACCATGAGAATAGAGGGGGATTTTCGTTATTGTGTGGAGCTTCTCTGAAATAAGAGAATATTGACGTCCCATATCAGCCAAAAAAAAATCTAAAGCTGCCCTAAAAAGACCCGGGGAATGAAAGTATGTTTTCTCCGATGGCAAAATAGTTCTTATGTGAAACACCGCTATAAATAAAGTACATTATGTTTATTGACTACAGTGTCCTCATTAAAATCGTCCAAGGCGATTAAATCATTTTGCCCACTGGCACCATTCTGTAATACCCGTATAATTTATATCGCATTACCTGCCCTTTGTGTATCATTATTTTCAGCCTATATAGCATCTGCAGTTGAATCCTGGGAATAATGAGAAATTTATGCTGGAACGTATTTGCCTTCTTTTTTCCATATTCTCATCTTTTGGAAAAAGCATTTGCAGAAAAAAAAAAGACAATTAATTGGTTCCTCTGCTTAATCAGTAAACATCTCTGCTAATTAGGCACGTGATTACAACTGGACTTCTTTGATCTGTTGTCAGTGGAAACCTAATTAATAAATATTCTTCTTTGGTCATTGGAAGAAGCACCAATGAGAATTTATTACCAGGTCTAATTATAGTAGGGGTGGCAGAATGCAGGGGATATGTGTTAATGATCACAGAGGAGGAGTGCTCATTTTTTATTCTGGGGTTAATAACTGATTAATAATGGAAGTGGGGTAGAGGAAGCGTCCTAGATTTTCTCACGCTGGAGCTTTTTAATTTTCTGCCATTTTTTTTTTTTTTTTTTAACTCTTGGCAGAGGATGGGCAGAGGTCATTGGTTGGTGCTGGTTTTGTATCTCTGAAATGCAAGTTATTTTTCAGCTTGACAGCGAAGGAGAGTAGCGTGTCTTTTGTGCAGGAGGACTGTACACTTATAAAGGCGGCATATTTTATTAAAGTGAACCTGTACCTTGTTCTTATAGGGCAGGGGTGTCAAACTCCATTTCATCATGGGCTGCATCAGCGTTATGCCCCGTACACGCGGTCGGACATTGATCGGACATTCTGACAACAAAATCCATGGATTTTTTCCGACGGATGTTGGCTCAAACTTGTCTTGCATACACACGGTCACACAAAGTTGCCGGAAAATCCGATCGTTCCAAACGCGGTGACGTAAAACACGTACGTCGGGACTATAAACGGGGCAGTAGCCAATAGCTTTCATCTCTTAATTTATTCTGAGCATGCGTGGCACTTTGTGCGTCGGATTTGTGTACACACGATCGGAATTTCCGACAACGGATTTTGTTGTCGGAAAAGTTTATAGCAAGCTCTCAAACTTTGTGTGTCGGAAATTCCTATGGAAAATGTGTGATGGAGCCCACACACGGTCGGAATTTCCGACAACAAGGTCCTATCACACATTTTCCATTGGAAAATCCTATCGTGTGTACAGGGCATTATGGTTGTCCTCAAAGGGCCGGTTGTACCTGTAAGACTATATAAATGTATCTACTCTTTATCGTATTAAATACAGTAAATAGAAAAATGACAATAAAAAGTCCAGCATTTTTTTTTTTGTGTCCTTACAATGTCATAGCGCGTTCATGTCAAATAGTTTGGCTATGACAAGCTTTTAAATGATTTCAACCACATAAGAATGAAGCGATTAAATAATTCAAGCACATATAAAGATAAAGCGATGAAATAATTCCTCTGAAGAATTGTGATTGATGTAGCGGTGATCCTAATCATTATCACACATGCACCACACACCTCAGATACCAGCACGTGTAAGAAAATGTCTCCCCTTTGGGAATGAACTCACCAGATGGCCAAAATTGAAACTCCTTTTATAGTAATCTTTAGTTGCCAACTTGCTGCTTCAAAAGAACATCCACCAGCTCTGCTAAAGTTCTTACTGGGTATACATGGCTTCAATAAGGCAGGATCATGTGAAGCAATAAAAATATTCACATATTGCAATCCTGTTTGTAAACATTTATTGTTGCCCCCCTTACAAGATATACTGTATTTATTGGCGTATAACACACACTTTTTTACCCTGAAAATTGGGTGCAAATAGCGTGTGCGTATTATACACCAATTCAATTTTAGCCGCCTCGGAGGGGACAGGGAGGGGGAGGGGTGAACGAGCGCCGTCAGATTACATACAGTGAGAATCTCCTGTTTACTTGGCAGCCTCTGTAATAGGAAGTCTTGTCTCCTGGGCCACCATTGGACCACTGTTTTGTCTATCATAGGAGATTCTCACTGTATGTAATCTGTCGGCGCTCGTCACCCCCCCCCCCCCCTCCCTATCCCCTCTAGGCTGCAGATGGGCATTATTCAGGCTGCACTGATGGCAATTGTGAGGCTGCTGCATTGAAGGCAATGGTGAGGCTGCATTGATGTGGACTGATGAGGCTGCATTGATGGCACTTGTGAGACTGCAGATGGGCATTGATCAGGCTGCATTGATTGCAATGGTGAGGTTGCAGATGGGCACTGACCCTTATTTTGCTTCAAAGTTCCTTATTTAAAATTTAAGTTTTTTTCCTGAAACTTCTCTCTTAAAATGAATTTGCGTGTTATACGCCTGTGCGTGTTATACGCCGATAAATACGGTACGTACTAGCTTAAAATATCAAAAGAGCAGCTATAAAGTCGCCGGTCATGCTGTGGAGGAAGGACTTCTGTAACTGTAGTCACTGTGTCCACTTCCTGGTATTCCAGCTGGCCGTAAACCGCAAACGTCACTTCCGCTTTGTCGTAGAGATCACGCTGACGCGTTTCGTCACTTCCGAACTTCAACGGAGGGTGTGATCTCACGGCGTGACTCCCGGAACTAAATAGGGAAAATTCAGCCCCTCTGCAAGTTAAACGTTAGTGTTTACTCAGCCGTTCCGCCCATGCACCTCCCCCAGTATTAGGAAATGCAGAGGAAGAACAATCTATGGCGCTTACAACCGAGAGGCAGACACAAGTCCTTTTGCATTAATGCAAAAAATATATATGCATACATTCTCAGAAGGCAATAAAATTAATAATTATGTCACTCTTTAATGAACACGTATAAAATTGCGTCGCTGATGCGATCACGGATTATCCGTAATCGCATCAGAGATCGTCACACATTTATTAAAAAGTGAATAAAAATTAGTTAAAAATTATTTACTATTATAACAAGATAAAAAAAAAAATCAACAATAAATATATGTAAAAATATTGTGAACCAATCTATGAGACACACAAAAAAGTAGGACACTTTTGATGTTTCTATATTCCAATTACGGTTGAGAGATTATAAAAATTTGTTTATATAAAAAAACTTATTTTTTTTAATAACCTTTGTTTTTTTTTAAAACTGGGCTGTGGAGTGAAGGGAGATTAAATAAATCGTTCAAATAGATGATATTTATAATGAGGAGCATGTTCAATGATGCAATATTTTTTAATGCGATTTTTTTTATGCGATTTATTTAAAAAGCGATTCTTTTTTCCCAAATATTATATATTACATATATATATATATATATATATATATATATATATATATATATATATATATATATATATATATATATATATATATAAGGTGACCAATCAGAGTGTCATGGGCTTAAAGCCTTAGATGCAGTAATAAGGAACATTCTATCTGTACCTATATCAGGCATCGCTGATAAAACAATTGATGTCTAACTCAATATTTAACCCTCTGGGTGAAAGAGGGTCTGTAAGGAAAATCCAATGGGTTTCACGTTTTGATAAATCCCTAATGATATTAGATCCCCTCCAGCATGGTTTAAGACACTCTACACCCCAAAATTTCAAACCCTTGGGCTTTCACATTGGAGTGAATGGAGCAGCTGTTTTAAGGCGGTTTGCAGGCGCTATTTTTAACGCTATAGCGTCTGCAAAACGCCCCAGTGTGAAAGGGGTCTTAAAGGCCTTTTTGTGCGTCCTATGTACACAAGACCGCATGGACATTCTAAAGCATACACCACATGCGTGGTGTTACAGGTGATAAACTGCTTGATATCGAAATGTTTATTGTTTGAAGTTGACATAAAATTTTCCAGGCCTCTAATTGGTCTAGTAACCTCCCTGCAGACTTTGCATCTTCTGCATGCGAAAAAACCATCCCTATCCCAAAGAGAGGGAGGTATGGTAGGAAGGTCAAGCACTTTTGTAATGACCTTATCTCCAAAGCTGGGGGCTTTCCTATATATATATATATATATATATATATATATATATATATATATATATATATATATATATATATATATATATATATATATATAAAATTAGGCACGGGTGGAAGAACTTTATTAAACGTTTTATCTAAAAGTAGTACATGCCAATGTTCTTTAAAGATTGATTCAACCTCTCTGTAATGTGAGTGGAACCCTGAAATAAAGCCCCACTCATTATTATTATTTTGTTTCAGATGGGTTTTATCTTTTAGGCATTCTTCTCTAGGGATGGTTAGAACCTCCTCTACTATTTTATCTAAAAATTAGGGATTATATGCCCTAGCTTCAAACTTAACTGTCAGGATTTTTGATTGCATGATAAAATTGTCAGTCTGGAAGCAATTTCTCTTGATCCTCATAATCTGACTTTTAGGGATGTTTTTAAGCCAGAGTGGGTGATGCCCACTCTGTGTCGGAAGGTAACTGTTACGGTCTGTTGGCTTAAAAAATACCTTTGTGGTCCTATCACGCCCTTATCCAAACGTACGATCTCTATCCTCGCCGGATGTTATCTATAACGGTTCTACTATCACTCGGTCCTTACTAGATTCTATACCCTGGGCGGTATTGCTATCCGGCACTAAATGTGCCTCCTTAGCTCCACTCCCTCCTGGGCTTCCCAACTATTTTTCCACTGTCATGAAATTAGACAAACCACCATGCAAGCGAACTACCCCTGTAATGACCACGCCTGCAAAGGCCCACAGCTCCCCCATCCAGGCACAGTTAGAGACCGCTAGGGGTGCTTGGATGTCAGGGGAACATGCTCAAGTTCACCTGGCTTTCTCTCTTAATAAATACTCATTCTGGACCTTATTCCTTACCCCAATAACCAACAATAGAAAAACGTTCTTACCACATGTGACGACCTCCTTTGTGAGTTCGCTCCTATTGTTTAGTCCTTTATAATATATGCATAGTTTACTGATTACTGTACTTCTTATACTGTACTGAATTAACTCTGTTGGCTTTCATACTGTACAGCCCATACAACATCTCATTGCTGGATTGTACTTTCTGTTCTGTTGTACTCTTCAATAAAATGTTTGAAACAAAAAAAAACAAAAAACTTTTGTTTCCAATTTGTCATTCTGACGATATACATTGACATCCAACAAATTCATTTCCTCATTATTCCATTGAGGAGTAAGCTTAATATTGTTATTATTCATATTTAATTCCTAGATGAATGATTTAAGAGATTCTGTTGATCCTTCCCAGATGAAAAACAAATCATCAATGTAGCGTTTATGAAGGATTAATTATTTTAATTTTTATACTATGAATAGCTTTATCCTCCCATTTGCTCATGAACACATTTGCAATACTGAGCGCAAACTTTGCGCCCATAGCTACACCTCTCTGTTGTGAGAAGAAGTTGCTTCCATACTAAAAATAGTTATGGGATGAGTAAAAATCCAGGGCATTTCGCAAGAACATTTTTTTGGTTGTGTGGCAAGTCATCTCTTTGACTTAATGCCCAATTAAATGTCAAAAGTGCGTCGTCGTGCTGTATTATTGTATAAAGAGATGAAACATCCACAGTTACCAGCAATACCTCTTCTATACCTCCCAAGTCAACATTTTGTAGACTTAGTCTGGACCTCGCTTTTTTGCAAAAACTGGTCCAGATATTGTCCCATTCTAGACGCCACTGAGCCAATGCTGGGATTTGTCGAATCTTTGTGGATTTTAGGCAAAGTGTAAATCGTTGGAATGCAACTACTGCTGGCAGGGGCGTAACTAGAAATAGCAGGGCCCCATAGCAAAATGTTGTATGGGGCCCCCTGCAAACAGCCCCCCCACAGCTGCCCTAGTGTCAATGCAGCATGACCTGTGCCACATACAGCACGACCTGTGCCACATACAGCGTGACCTGTGCCCAATACAGCGTGACCTGTGCCCCATACATCGTGACCTGTGCCCCATACAGCGTGACCTGTGCCCAATACAGCCTGGTCTGCCTATGCCCCATACAGCCCCACCTATGCAGAGGAAGAGGCAAGCCACCTGGATCAGCAGAGAGCGAGATTACCCGCTGTAATAGCTTTCATTTGAATTTCCTGTCTTCCTGGGGCTCATCGTCACATAGCCCCACCTCTTGGCCCGACACCTTTGATGATGTCACATGTCCCGCATTGGATCGGCGTTCTGTCTATCAGAGGCACCGGGCCAAAAGGTGGAGCTATGTGACCTTTAGGAGAGTACACAGTTAATATATAGCTTTACAGCTAACACATAACTTTACGTATCCAACATAGGTAGCGCCACTTGCCCCTATTCAGAAAGGTATGTGACCTGAGCCCCGGGAACACTGGAAGTTCTAATGAAAGCTCTTACATCGGGCAATTCAGCTCTCTGCTGATACGGACAGCTCGCCTCTTCCTTTCCTCTCTCTTCCCCTGCCTGGGAGACTGTGCCGGCAGTGCTCTTATCCTCACTGGGCCCCACTCGGCTGCGGGCCCCATATCGCCCGCATGGGTCGCTATGGTGGTAGTTACGCCCCTGACTGCTGGGTATCAAAAACTTTCTTTCTTTGTTGGATAAAACTCCAGTCTGATATCCCATATCAACTAGGATTTCCAACTTCCCTATATTTCTGGGTTGGATCTCTGTCTAGTTTTTTTAAGTCTCAGCATCAGAAAGCATGTCAACAATTTGTCCATGGTAGAACTCTTTTGACAAAATCACCACTCCTCCTCCGTTATCTGCAGGCCTTATTATGATCTATTTTCTTTTTTCCAACATATCAACTCCTTCCTGTATATGTCTAATATTAACCTCCTTTTTTGGTGCTAGATGGTCAAGATCACGTAAGACTAATCCCTTGAAGACCTCTAATTGATGGTTGTCAGAGTTCAGCGGATTGAACAAATATTTGTTTCGTAAACCGCTATCTATTTGCCTAAGTACAGTGTCAACCTAAATACAGGATTCAAATTACATCCTAAAAAATATTTTTTTAATGTTCAACTTTCTCATGTATTTGTGTATGTCTATGTATACATCAAATTTGCTTAAATTTTTATAATCTCTCAACCGTAATTGGAATATAGAAACATCAAAAGTGTCCTACTTTTTTTTTGTGTGTCTCATAGATTGGTTCACAATATTTTTACATTGGCAACAATAAATGTTTACAAACAGGATTACGCTATGTGGATATTTTTATTCCTTCACATGATCCTGCCATATTGAAGCCATTTATACCCAGTAAGAACTTTAGCAGAGCTGGTGGATGTTCTTTTGGTGCGGCAACTAACGATTACTATAAAAAGCGTTTAAATTTTGGCCATCTGGTGAGTTCATTCCCAAAGACTCCAGAGACGTTTTCTTACACGTGGTGGTATCTGAGGTGTGTGGTGCATGTGTGATAACGATTACCGCTACATCAATCACAATTCTTCAGAGGAATTATTTCACCGCTTTATCTTTATATGTGCTTGAATTATTTCATCGCTTCATTCTTGTGGTTGAAACCATATAAAAGCTTGTCATAACCGGACTATTTGACATGAGCGCTGCTGACATTTTAAGGACACAAAAAAATATGCTGGACTTTTTATTGTCATTTTTCTATTTACGTTTTATTTAACAGTAGCAGCTGACATAAATATAGAAATTGCTAAGTTTATGTCCTATTCAAGGAAAGAAAAATTATACTGCGTGCAGGTAACATCAATTCCTCAAAAGGGTTTTTTCTTTTGGAGCTGAGCTGTGCTATTGGGCCTTTTTTATAGCATTTTTCTGATATTAAATACAGTGCCTTGAAAAAGTATTCATACCCCTTGACATTTTCTACATTTTGTCATGTTACAACCACAAACGTAAATGTATTTTATTGGGATTTTATGTGATAGACCAACACAAAGTGGCACATACTTGTGAAGTGTAGAACCCCCTTTCACTGCAATTACAGCTGCAAGTCTTTTTGGGGATGTCTCTACCAGCTTTGCACATCTAGAGAGTAAAATTTTTGCCCATTCTTCTTTGCAAAATAGCTCAAGCTCTGTCAGATTGGATGGAGAGCGTCTGTGAACAGAAATTTTTAAGTCTTGCCACAGATTCTCAATTGGATTTAGGTCTGGACTTTGACTGGGCCATTCTAACACATGAATATGCTTTGATCTAAACCATTCCATTGTAGCTCTGGCTGTATGTTTAGGGTCGTTGTCCTGCTGGAAGGTGAACCTCCACCCCAGTCTCAAGTCTTTTGCAGACTCTAACAGGTTTTCTTATAAGATTGCCCTGTATTTGGTACCATTAATCTTCCCATCAACTCTGACCAGCTTCCCTGTCCCTGCTGAAGAAAAGAATCCCCAAAACATGATGCTGCCACCACCATGTTTCACGGTGGGGATGGTGTGTTTAGGGTGATGTGCTGTGTTAGTTTTCTGCCACACATAGCATTTTGCTTTCAGTCCAAAAGGTTCAATTTTGGTCTCATCTGACCAGAGCACCTTCTTCCATATGTTTGCTGTGTGCCCCACATGGCTTCTCGCAAACTGCAAATGGGACTTCTTATGGCTTTTTTTCAACAATGGCTTTCTTCTTGCCACTCTTCCATAAAGGTCAGATTTGTGGAGTACACGACTAATAGTTGTCCTGTGGACAGATTCTCCCACCTGAGCTGTGGATCTCTGCAGCTCCTCCAGAGTTACCATGGGCCTCTTGGCTGCTTCTCTGATCAATGCTCTCCTTGCCCGGCCGGTCAGTTTAGGTGGACGGCCATGTCTTGGTAGGTTTGCAGTTGTGCCATACTCTTTCCATTTTTGGATGATGGATTGAACAGTGCTCCTTGAGATGTTCAAAGCCTGGGGTATTTTTTTATAACCTAACCCTGCTTTAAACTTCTCCACAACTTTATCCCTGACCTGTCTGGTGTGTTTCTTGGCCTTCATGATGCTGTTTGTTTACTAAGGTTCTCTAACAAACCTCTGAGGGCTTCACAGAACAGCTGTATTTATACTGAGATTATATTACACACAGGTGGACTCTATTTACTAATTAGGTGAATTCTGAAGGCAAGTACCACTAGAATACAAATGAACGCCATACTTTTCAGATATTTATTCATAAAAAATTTGGAAAACCATTTATCATATTCCGTCCACTTCACAATTATGTGCCACTTTGTGTTGGTCTATCACATAAAATCCCAATAAAATAAATTAACGTTTTTGGCTTTAACATGACAGAATGTGGAAAATTTCAAGGGGTATGAATGCTTTTTCAAGGCACTGTAATTGCCTCTGCATTCAATTATTACTGGTTTTAGCAATAGGTTAAGACTTGAGCTGTGAACAGCAATCACAGACCGGCACGGAGCCCACTCACACTCCTGTAGTAGATGATGCAAGTCTGAAAAGAAGGGTCGCACACCGCTGGTACCATCCACAAGAAACGTCACTGGAGACTGCTCATGGTTCTGCCATGGTGATCTGTCTGAGCAGTCTCCGATAAAGCTTTTTGTGGATGATACCAGCGGTGTGCGGCCCTTCTTTCCAGCTGGCATAAAATTGTAGTTTTCTCATAATTATACGCAGATGTCCAGAGCACCTCACCCCCACTTACATCAGATGTCAAGAGCCCCTCCACCATCAGAAGTCAAGAGTCCCCCACAGTCCCTTACATCACAGTGCGCCTCCTGACCTTGTGCTGCTGCCCAGAAGAAGCTGGGGGTGGAGCTGGGAAGCAGAAAGTGCAGGTTCTATAGGAGGACCAGAGGAGGGCTGGTGTCAGCTGAATGCTTAGACCAGGGGAGGCAGAGACTAGGGCGTGCTGCGGCTGCACAGAGAGGCGCAGGTTCTGGTGGAGGAGTTCTGTCCTCCTCTTATCCTTTGCCGACTGCTGAGAGAAGGGCGGGGGCGGAGATGAGGAGGTGCCGCAGCTGCAGGACAGATGCAAGGGCCACATGAAATGGCCTGGCAGGGTGAATTCGTCCCACTGGCCTTGTGTTTGACACATGTATTCTGGGATAGGAAAGCTCGTCCATCAGAAGTAAATGTAACCCAAGCACACTAAAATAGGACAGTACATCATCTTTAAGTGCTTGCCGACCACATCACGAGGATGTACAAAGCTGTACCTAGTACGGCACTAGCATCTGGCACTTCCGGGTATGGGGCGTGCGCACGCGCCACCGACGCGCCGCTTTTGCTGTGATTTTTCACAGCACAAGCCCGTCAGCAGTTGCCAGCGAATGGATGTCTGCCTGTGTATACAAAGCAGAGCTTCATCCTGACAGGGGTGAAGGGATTGATTTTCTTTCCCTGCAATATAAATTGCATAGCTCCCAACTGTCCCTGATTTCGAGGGACTGTCCCTGATTTGGAGCAATGTCCCTCTGTCCCTCATTCCTCCTCATTTGTCCCTCATTTTGCTCTGATCTATATAGTTGTATAAAAAATGCACTTTTTATCTTTGAAAAAGTGTTTCCCAGTGCTAAACCTTTCATCCAAATTCTAAATTGCTGCATTTGTAAATTTTAAAAGCCAATATAAAGGAATAGTGGTGGTAAAAAAAAAAGCTCTTGTGGATTTAATTAAACTTTTTTGGGGGTTAATTCTCCTTTAAAGGGGTGTGGCAGGAGGCGTGTCCTATACCTAAATTTGTTTGCTAATAGGCCTCCCTCATTCCCATCTCAGAATGTTGGGAGGTATGAAAATGCATTCCTTCCCTTAGTGAAAGCACCTCACATAGTAAACACAGACCCTGGCTAGGCACACATTTTACCCATTGATCGCCCTAGCTGTTTAACCCCTTCCCAGCCAGTGTCATTAATACAGTGACAGTGCATAATTTTAGCACTGATCACTGTATTAATGTCACTGGTTCCCACAAAGTGTCAGTGTCAGAATATCCGCCGCAATATTGCAGTCCCGCTTTAAGTCAATGATCGCTGCCGTTACTAGTATAAAAAAAAAGGAATAAATAAACATTTCATTATATATACAGCACCATAGTTTGTAGATGCTATAACTTTTGCGCAAACCAATCAATATGCACTTATTGGGATTTTGTTTTACCAAAAATATGCAGCAGAAAAAAAAATGTAGCAGAATACACATTGCCCTAAATCTGTTAAGAAATTTGCTTTTGATTTTTTTATTGGATATGTTTTTGTTTTATAGTAGAAAGTAAAAAAAACGTGGGTTTTTTTTTTCAAAATTGTCGGTCTTTTTTTGTTTATAGCGCAAAAAATAAATAACGCAATGGTGATCAAATACCACCAAGAGAGAACTCTATTTGTGGGGAAAAAGTGGTAAGCTTCCGCTGTGACAAATCACAGCAGAAGCGGCATGCCAGTGGCACGTGCCCTCTACCTAGAAGTACCTAGTACGTGATCTGGCACAGAAGAGCCACTTTGCTGCCATACATCCTTGTGATGCGGCCGGCAAGCAGATAACATTGTTAACTTGAGCTACAGAGCTTTACGAACCGTTTTTTTTTTTTTTCATCAAAGCAGATAAGGATAGCCCGTAAAACAGATGAAAATGTACCTAAAGCTCCATCTGCTGGTTGATAATGAGAATTTAAAATAGCTTGCAAAATTTCATATTTAATTGACAAAAAAAAGACAGAGGGTTTTTTTTTATTTTTTTAGGCCATAACCATAATAAAGAAAGACAATTCTGTTCAAACAACTGTAAATTTCCTTTAAGTTCAATCAAAATTATAGCAGGATTACCAGGAAGAAATGGAATGACCAAGGCTTCTTTATTCATTGTCTATCTGCCATAGACAGAATCAATCTGAAACACAGCATTACATTGATTGCCCTTTCCTCAGGCAAGTAAAGAGGTTTATTTAATGCCCATAGTGCATCAGCATCTGGTAAGAACGAATTGCCATTGTCACTGTTGATTTGGCTGATGTAAATCCCATTGTCTTGTAATGCTGCACAATTTCACTAATTAAAGATTTGAAAAGAGCAGTGATTTCTGTACGATATTGCAAAGGTCACGCTATATCTGCCAGACTGGATAGGGGACCTTATTACTGGATACACATCGACAGGCCATACAGGAAAAAGCTGTATCCTAATAAAGTGACACACGTCTGAACTGGAAGCATGGACTCTAGTGTCTCTCTTGCCTCATCACAACTACTGTTTAAAGGATTTTTGACTTAACCTTTTCAGTTACAAGACCATATCTGGCAGGATGTTCATGTAATTGCTCATTGTAACCGAGATCTTTTCTCTGTGTCTTGTTTCTGCATGTTGTTGG